>MNCL01000224.1:164932-189421 GCA_001932985.1 Proctacanthus coquilletti
CTCTCCTCTCTTAGTTACAGTGTATTGTTAGAAAAACGTTTTTGCAAGGAGATAATATTTTCCTTCCTTAATTGTTTTCTCCATTGGCAAGTTTTATGGCCTAAGAAAATTCCCCGTGTTCCAATTTTATAAGACTGATTTTTATTTTTATACAATTTATCAAAGATTACAAATAAAAGGGAACAGTTCTATTTCTATTTGAAACATATTTTTGCATACAACATATTCGGTGATTTCTGCAATATTTAACTAATATTACTATTTGAAATTGAAATATGGTTTTAAAAACTTCACTCTTCGGTACGTTCATATGCATTTGCATTTGTTGCAAAATGCCATTCGAGAATATCAGAATTTTATTTTGAAATAATCCTTTCATACCTTGTAATTCATCAAACAATTTCAATAAATAATAAATAATACTAGTTTCGAAATAAATACGTAATAATGATTGTCGATTTTAACTTTAAATTTATTTAAGATATTTATCTTGACCAACATCTAGATTTAATTTCAAACATGATTTTGGTAAAACAAAGGTGAGGTATGTTTTTAAAATTATTCCACCAATTAAAATATGTTATTGATTACTTAGTTATTAACATAACAAAAAATATCAAGTAAAATATAGTTCTATCTGATTAAGGACAAAAATATAGTGCTTGGAAATTTAAATATGTTAAGTGTTAATGTTATTTATGAAATAAGTACAAAGTACACTACAAATTACATTTCCTCATTTAAATTAAAAGAAATAAATAAATATTTCTTGTAAGAGCTTATTTCAGAATATCTAACGTCTATTACTTGATTCTATTACATTGCTCCAAAAACTGCAGTCTTTCCCTATGTTCAGACGTTTTTTGGATCTTTTGGAATATGGTTTCATCCTTGAGCTCTACATGAGTGAAATATTGTTCTAAATTAATGGTTCGATTTATTTTTGCTTAATTTTTTTGTGCTTCCCTCACTTTTATCACATATATTTAACTTTAAAAGATAAAAGTAATACTTTTAAGTGTTAGAGCAGCTTTCATCAATTCCGAAATGCAATGCATTTAAATCGATCTTAGATTTTACTGTGTATAATTTTTTAATTTTATGTTTTACTTATTAATATGTACTAACAACTATTGTTTATAAATTAATTAAAAATGCATTCATAATATTGAATCAAGAAAACAAACAAAACTATTTCATAAAATTTTTCTTTGAAAATTCTATACGATGATTTATTTTATTAAAAGTTGTAAAGATTAAACGGTTGAAGATGAATTGCAAACCGACTGTGTCAGGTGCTAATGTTCAAGTCATTTATTTCAATTACAAATTAAGAACAATGCTTCAAATATTACAACTAATGAATATTTACGATCGTAAGATTGTTATGGAAGAAATACAATGCAGCTTATTCAACTCGCCCGGTGGAAATCCTGCTTTGTTGTGATATCCGAAACGAGGTGCACTCTTGTGTACACTCGATTGGCTTTATCTAATAGCATTAATTATGAGCTGCAACATCCTACCTCGCTTGAAGTCACAACTTGAAAGCTGTAATCTATAGTAGGTCGTAGATTGTGGGGTGTATTTGGCCCAAGCTCGGCACGTATAATCAAAATGCGTGTCTTATTTCGGAAGCATTGTATGACCAAGTAATTCCCATAATGCCCATCGCGCTATAACTGACAACAATCTGATGGATGTCGTGCGGCTGGAAGTTATACAGATCGTTATGATACTCTTGGAGGTAGCACATTTCATTCGACACATCTTTTTATTCTTTTTGTGATGGATGAAATGCGATAATTTGAATGATGACAACAGATGATCATCGTAATTGTCATTGTCAATAGGGAGATTCAGCTTTGGACTGGAAAGAGCTCGATGCAATTTATGTTGTTTTTTTTTTTTTTAACTTATTTGTCGTGAGGTCGTCATCCCTCATAACATATCTAGGCTTCATTACCAGTGAATCATTTCCATTCGAGGCCAAATTATTGTCACAAAAAATGACGATGGAGTGCAATGGAAGGCTTCCTTACTTAGTAAGGCAAGTTTAATGGAACATACTGACGAAGCAGATTGTTGTAAAATAGCACGCTATTGATATATGAAATGTTCCTACTTCTTAAGAAGGTATTACGGTTTTTCAGATTAGTGCGTCAAATGGAATTGGTTTCGATATGAGTTCATTAACAAATTTTGCACTTTGGATACGATTGATACAACATTATCGTTTAATAGGCTTGAGAAGTGAATAATATTGTAAAATTCGAACTTTTGGGCTGACACTAATGGCATGCTAATCTCGAACCCGACCAGCCATCAGGTTGTAGACAAGCATTACACATATATAACTTTTCTTTGATTATTCACAAAAAAATATAACAACAGGCAGATTTTCTGATCCTGAAGTTGATTTGGTTATATAACAAAAGGACTAGCATTTCCATAAACAGAATAAACATAAACCCGCATTCATTATCGGAAATGCTATTAGGATTGACGCTCTATTGAATGTTTGAATGTATTTTTGTGATTTCAATTCTGAATTTTGATTTGTTATTTTTTATGTGAGATCCAATTTTAGGCTGAACTGCGCTGAATCGCTATGTCTGCACTATCCTTTTCGATACCCGTCGGTCGAGCCCGATGCATGCGGTCGATCTAAGAAGTCAGTGAAGTCCATCGTTGATAAGTAGAGCGTGAAGCCGAAAAGAGTAGTCGTCCAGAATTACCTTGTGCCTAATTTTATCGCTGTGAAGTTAAATTTATTGTTTAATCATTGAATTAGTTGATTAAACTCACGATATAATACTTACCAAATAGTGTGCCTGAAATACTGAATTATTTAACCCTAGAACTGTATAACTTTACGCTTACTTTCCTGAAATAAAAACCTACAAAATCAGAGTTAACGAATTTTTAAATTCCTGATAATTACTTACCTCCCACAAAATTTTGTGTCAGAAGCGTGATAAAACTGGGATATTTCCCAGAAAATTAAAAATATTCTAAGAAAATTATAGACCGGCGAATAAAAATGAACACGCGGTAACAATCCTGTTATGGCGAAGCTGTACAAGGAAATCGAGGGGTAAAGTGTTAAGTAAAGAAAACACCTAGGAGCTAGGTAACGGTAAGAGACTGTTGCAGAGTAAGCTCACCGGAGTGAAAGGTTAGAATTTTATATTTTTTAAATTATAAATTTAATCCAATAATTCAATCACGGACATTTTATTGAATTATACCGATTAAGTCCTTTAATTTTTCCGCGAAAAAAAGAAGGGAAAAACAAGCAATTCTATTGAATAATTTATAATCATAATCCGCCGTATTTCACGAACATTGTACCGTTAATTTGTTGAAACACGAGGACAGTTATAGCGGTAAAATTGGAATGAGACGAATACAATAAAGATAGCATATAATAAGAAGTTTTGCGTGTTTACGGATAATTTAAAAAGATATACTGTTTCTGAACTACTTCTCCATCTCACGCGACAAGGGATTACCTGGCCAATATAAAAGGAAGTAAAATGTGCTTGACCGTTTAGTACTCGTTTTAGATAATTCGGTCGGGACAGAAAGCAGAAAGCAGTGAAGACGCAGGTGAATGTACCTGTATATTAGCGAAATAACGGGACCTAATTTAAAAACTGAAACGCTTTCTGCAAAAATCGATAAGACGTCTGAAAGAAAAAATATTACCATAAATAATTTCGCATTTAAAGATATTGAAGAATCGTTGGAAACATTTACATTTATTATGAGCGTTATTAGTTGGGTGTTATTACAAGTGATGTTAAAGCAGGAGTCTGGTGAGGTCCCAACTAGTTTAAGCATCCATAATTCACTAGAAAGTCGGAAAAGAGGGTCTAATGAGATGTTGCTCCTCCTCTTCCCCTTTGCCATGAAACAAATAACTAATCGTGGATCAATAGACGTGGAGTTCCTGGTTACATACTTAGTTGCAGGTATACCAGGCCAAGTCCAGAAAAAGACAGTACTCTATGATGCGAAAATTATAAACGAGCTTAAACAGAAATTTAAAGCTTATGTGTCTATGAAAGCGAAACAAAAAAATAATACACATCGAGTAAAAAGACGCCGAAGATAGCATAGAAAATCCAGCATAGATGTTTTAATTGCGGATCAAAATTGCACTTTTTTAAGACTTGCCCAGACAAAATTAGACCCTTTGATCTGATGTTTTGGTTGTGGGGATTTTGGGCATAAGCTACCCCAAATCGAAAGTATTAAATGCAAATACATCAGCATCTATCTGTCACGTTTTGGGCAAAATCTTATGTGAATTTTTGGGTCAATCTCAACATCTCCTGGTATTAATGGCGACTGTTACGATGTACGCTGTCACATAGTGCCACACCGTTAGATAATCCAAGATATCCTGATTGGAACAGGTGTATTGAAGGAAGCCAAGCTGCAAAAGGAAAGTTAAGTTAAGTATTATTAAAGTCGATCTGGTTAGGTCTATGCGTGGAGTTGATGAGATAAAGTACGAAGCCGAGGCTTATCACACAGAACTTGAAAAAGAGAGAAATTTTTTTTGGAAATTTTGATGCTAAACAATATATTAAAAATTGAGGACATGAGTTACAGAAAAGAAATCCAGCAAGTCAATTCAAATTACTCTCCCAAAAGGACTGGAAATAGGTCTCAGTAATTAAACACCCGTTTATTTCAAACATCGGCGATTAGCCTCAAGTATTCAATAATAACTAAACCCTTACCCGATCTCACCAAAAAGGATGTAGTGTTTCGATTTGGGGAAAGGCAACAGACCGCATTTAATATGCTTAAGAAGCTCTTAATTCTCTTATCTACACCTCATACTCTACTTAAGTTTCAAAACGACGGAAACAGAACAGCGATACTCTAACTATGAGTTAATTCATTAAAGAGACTTCGTCATTATTTATTGGGTCTAGAATTTACCGTATATACCGATTGCAAAGCATTCGGGTTAAATATGCGTAAACAATAAGCAGCTGAGTCTTCAGTTGGGCGCTTTTCTTGGAGGTGTTTAATTGTAAGATCCATCATCGGCCGGGCACGGTATGCGTCACTGTGAGACCTTAACTAGGTACCCAGCAGTATATTCAGTCGAAAATCATATCATGGAGCAAGTGAAAAGGGCTTAAGAGCAAGATACCTTCTGTTGCCTCGTAAATAAATGCCTAGACCAATGAGAATATGAACATTTTTTAATTAGAAACAAGTTTCGGTAATTGAATTACCAGCTCATCGTTCCGATATCTGTGCAGAAGGCGATCATCAATAACGTTCAAGGCCACCCTAATGCTTAAAAAGTAGAGGCACTTATTCGACAAGAATACTTCATCCTAAATCTATCGAAGAAAGTGCAAGCTGTTCTATCGAAGAAAGTAGGGAAACCAGAAGATATACTTAATCCGACTGAGAAGATAGATCAAGCCTTACATAGCTGCCATGTCGATCAATTGGGTCCATTAACCTTCACTGCATTGTCGATACCTTCATCAAATTTGGCTGGATCTATTCCGTTGAGGCCACTAGTATGGAAGAAGTCTTAAAAAAACTCGAATTTCAAACTGACGTAATCCACACTGGATCATTAGTGATAGAGGAAAAGCGTTTACCTCAGGAGAATTTCAATGATATTGTGAGGGACGGAAGATAACGCAAGTATTTATAACCACTGATGTACCACATGGTAATGGCCAAGATGAGCGACTTAGTGACTTATGAGCATGTATCTTGACTGCAAAAAAACAACAAAAAAGAAAACAATCGCCCAAATGTTTGACTAGTAGGTATTAATCGTACGCAGTTTATCCCAGGAGCAAAACTATTTCCAAAATTCCTAGGTCCGTATGAGATGCTGAGGGTGAGGTTTAGCAACAGCCGATTATATGAAACCGTGGTGCAACCTTGCTGAGGAAAAGGATTCATCCGAGTCAGATGAATATCAAGATGGCCGGATGTGGGATTCAACTTTGAGCTGCTCTGTGATTCAGCTAATTCCTGTACCGTAACATCCGCAGTGATCTTTTCGAGACGCATCGATCGGGCCCGATGCAAGCGGTCATTCCAGGCAGGCAATGAAGTTTGTCGTTGATAAGCAGAACGTGAAGCTTGAAAGAGTAATCGTCCAGCTGTTACTTGTAAAGTTAAAGTTATTGTTTAATCATTGAATTAGTTGATTAAACACACTATAAAGTACTTATCAAATAGTGTACCAGAAAAACTGAATTATTTAATCCTAGAAATGTATAACCTTACTGCGGTTCACACTTACTTTCCTGAAATAAAAAGCTACAAAATCAGAATTAGCGAATTCTTAAATCCCTAACAATTAGTGACCTTCCACATTCATATCCAATATTCAATGCTTATTCGATCCCTTATTTTTTCCTCCCGTGTTTGTGGATACCAACCTTTGTTGATCTTCCATATCATCGTGTGATCCTACTTCGAATAGAAATGTCAATTAATATATAAATTCTCTAAAAGTTCCTTTCACATCCTTAATATTTAAACCCGAATTTCCTCGTCACTTCTTCTACTCTACCCATTGGTCGTTTTATTCGTTGGAGATTTTCTTCTTTTATAGTGGAAAGTTCCTGATTCCATGCTCAGATATTCCTTGTAAATGGTGTCCTTTTGGATTTAATACTTGTCTCCCAAAGACCACCGAAATGTGTCTTTGAAATAGAATCTTATGTTTTTTTCTGCGAATGCGCCAAAGATCCTTTTCTTTGAGCGCTCATTTGTCACAATTTGCTTCACTTTTTCCAATTCTTCAACAAATTCCATTCTTTCCACTTTAATAACAAATATCGTTGCATATGTCACGTCTCGATATGAGTTCATGTTTTAAGTCTGGGAGTAAACCTCTGAGTGAATTACTTTTGTGCCACAAGAGCAAAATATTGTGATGTAGCTGTTCTGTCTACAAAAATTCATTCTATAATTTATCGACTGCGTAATCGCGGCCTTATTGATCTTGCGATATTCCTTCTTTTTGGCACCAAATATTTTTGTCGCGTAAGATCATACAAAACTTTTATTTTGGAAGTAGATTCGTATTTTGTATACATGCCGTGATTAATCTGGACAAAAAACTGTCGTCTGGTAGTAGCGAAGGATGTTGTCCTTGATGGTCCTAATGGTTTGTTTCAATCTGCTGGAATTCTCCACATTATTTAGCTTTTTAGTTCAACAATGTCAACTTTTATGGTAATCCTTTGTACATCCAATTCAAATTTATCAACACTTAAATGAAGATGTGCATATGCACTGTGCAATGTGAAATATTTTTGGCTTAAGCCGTTTTATGACGTGTTACAGGCCATAATTCTTTGTACATTCCGGAATGAATTAGCATGGTTAATAGAATACAACGGATGATCGCCTTCTTTACTTACTACCGCGGTTATTGCAACTTTAATGTATTTCTTCGTCTTAGCATTTTATTGCATACCACGCGAAGGCATTGCTAATTTTAAAAAACCTGGGTCTCATTGCAAATAGTTCGTTTGGAAGCATGGGCAGAATTTTCTCCTCAGTTAATTAATCTCTATTTCTTTGTTTGGGACAATTCAAATATTTCTCCTACTCTGTTTAATCCAACGCAAGACAATTCCCAAATCTGTCCAGTAATATGCTTCGACATCTGCGAGTTTTAGTACTTTACGTGGGATGCTAGTTTGGCCGCAAATAATTTTGGACCTGTTTTAGTCAGTCTTCCGGATATTTTCGCCATATAATTAATTATTAGTTACGACACTACTCTGTAATCATAATTTGACTATGTAAGTTGTAAAAACAGATCATTTATTTTAAAACGAGAAATTCATTGAGTGATAAATTGCTGGTTATTTTTGCAGACGTTTCAGTTCAGTTTCAGTTTTATGGAATTGCTTTAAGGTTAGTGGAAGAAATGATGCGGGATAGAAAGAACACGGCTAGGTAAGTTCCTGAGGATTGATTTTTTGTATAAGACATCAAGAAATTTGCAATTTGCTTCTTTAGGGAATATTAAAAATCCTTAGCGCGAATGATATGTTCCAATATATTCCAGCTCTAAACGAAACAGCGTTAAACTAGGTCATTTTAACACGTAAATAATGGGGATAAGTAAAACAGAACAGAGAATAAGAGAATTTATAATTGTTTTGTTTTATTTTGTAACATTTATTGTTAAATACTTTTTTATTACATTAATTATAGACTTTTTTATTAACGATATCGATTTTTATTCATAAAACAGTCATGAAAAACAAAAAAAAATTTTTTTTTGAGTAAAAAAGTTATGTTTATGATGAGTGCCATTCACCTGCATCTAATCGATTGAACACCTACATTTTAGTTTCCAGCGAAATGTTTTTTGTTGTTTTACTTTCTTTTTCTTTGCAATCACCGATTGTAAAAACTACAAATTGCCGTATTTATCACAATAAAATAAAATATTATGTTTATATCTTTCTACACACAATAACGCGGATGATCGATACGCGCTGCGAGTATAAAAGCAACAAAATCGTGCGCGATTTCGGGGAATCCCAATACTACTGTATAATATTGAAACAGCGTTAAATGGGGCAGCGTTAAGCGGGATCGTACTATACTTAGCAGTCATTTAAAAGCTATATTTTGGTTCTTCAAGCGATTTTGCATCGCTTCAAAATGGGAACTTAATCACAAAATGTGATCCGAGTTGATCATCTGTTGAGATGCTTCCTTGGGTTCTTTTCAATTTTTCAGAATTTTTGTAGTTGATTTCGTAAATCGGCCTTCGTGATACCGCAGAAAGGAATATTATAGTCGATTTCAGAAACCATCAGAATCCAAATATTTTTGTAGTTGTTTTACTGAGATTCATATAATGATACTTTCAATCGTGTGGTATAGCTTTAACCTTTCTGAATTGTTATGATTACCAGTGGGCCTGGGCGAATCCTTTGCACTTTTCAACCATAACGAATTTATTAAGTATAGTCTTATATGGCGTGAGATGATGCTTGAATTGAAACAAACGACGGAAGTAGAATTGAACGTGTTTTTTGTAAAGAGTTTTCTAGGCAGAGTTTTACAGAGATAAAAAAATTGTATATCCTTGAGGCAAGAAAATTTGCAAAATCAAAAATTTTCTTAAGGAATGTACCAAAATTCAGGTATGAGATTCGGTAACTTGAACATTTGTAAACGGATCACAACATGTTGGGTACCATTTGGAAGGTTATAGTGTCCTTCTTTTTCGAACAAATGCTCAACATACGATGTCTTTAAATGGACTTATGAGCATTTAATTTGAGTATGAATTTAAAGTCTATATCAGTAAATTGTAGAATACATGAAATTCTCCTAGTTTCTGGCTCTTATGAAAGGTCGATATCAATGTTTGTTGGAATTAATGTGCGCTAAGAAAATTATATTAATTTGGAGAAATGAAATTACTTATAGAAAATGGTTTTATTTATTTATATCTTTTATTTAAACATATATTCCGAATTTGATTATAAAATGAGAACATTCTAGATCAATTATTACTAGGAAAAAATATCAGTTCTAAATTTTTTATTTTGATTTCTATGGTATGCTGAGCTCTTTTTTTATTTACAAATATGCGTATATTGCAGAATATTGCGGAATTAATTTGTTAAAGAGCTCTTTCTTTCTAGCATATCCGTCCTTTAAAATTCCTAAAAACTCTCGAATATGAGAGAATGATGATATTTATGAATTCGGGAAAACCTGCCCTTGCCGCCTCAAAAAAGGAGACCTATGTACCCTAACGCATCGGTGGCTAACGTTTCGGTAGGATATTGCTTTGCATGAAGAAGTGTTCACGATCAGTGCATCATCGACTGTGGCAGGATATTTGAATGAGTTGTTCAACACACACGATCGGTGTTTTCTTACTAAAACTACTAACAATTGCGCTAGGTGATGAATTTCTTTATCCAAATATTCTGCATGGCATATTCAGGCCGAGGTGATCATCATAAAATATCTCGTACACATTTTTAGGAATGATCATGAGTATGAGAACAGTTCTTCTTATCGAGCAACGAATTTATAGACCATATCTCATTTTTCAGTCGCATATTTAATCGCCCGCGTTTTTTTTCGGAATTTTTTGATGTTGCATTTGGAATCAAATTTAAAGAAGATTTTGTATTGGGTCAGAATTTATTTATTGATGAATCAATTACTGTTTTTTTTTTTTTTAAAGGACAAATCTCTTTTTATAACCAAAAATCCAATGAAACCTACAAAATCTGGTCGATTCTAAAAGTATGTAAATATATTCATTTGTATCATATCATGGAAAGATAAAGCACTGCAAACTTCATCAAACCTGACCAGTCTTTTACAAATAGGAAATTAATTGAAGGAAATTGAACAGATTCTATACCAGTCCAACTCTAGTCATCGAACTTTTTGCAGAAAAGTGTCGTCTTACTGGAACATTGAATAGAAAATATGGCGGAGCAGGTAGTGCATGAATCGAGTGTAATAATTAACTACATGAAAGCATCATATATTGCCACCCATTGGGTTATGCACAAAACTTTAAAGTGGTGGAGGATATTATTGTTTTTTGCAGTTAGAGGCTCTGTGGTTAACTCTATGTGGATATATTATACCTATTTCTGCTCAGAAAAAAAAAATGAACAAATTTCGCAGGTAGCTCGGAACAGATCTTATAGAAAATTTTCGGAACAATAACAACTTTATGCGGGGAAAATTTATCTACTTCGCGTAAACATTACTGCACGACCCATAAAATAAATTTAAGGATTGTATCGTCCGCTCAAATCGAAATAGAGCTGTTGTATAATTCGAAAAAAAAAAACAAAAAACAATATTTCTTCATTTGGGAAATTGTTTCAAAAGATACGATATATTGCTTAATTTTAAATTACTATTACTTTTCATAAGCAAATATTATGGATGTATTCACTAAAAATGTGTTTCTTTTCCATTTATTGAAATTAATGAATTTTATTCTTAAAATTGACTTGGACCTGGCTACTTACACTAATAAAATCAATCGATTGGAAAGGGTTAAAATCTATTGTTATAGGCCATGCTTTTCTTTTTAAAAAAATATGGCATTGGTCCCATTGATAAGCTTGATTTCACATCCACTAACCTTGGGTCCGTGGTAAATGTGAAGACGTTCTTTACGAAAGTATTTCCCGTTCTCAACGTTAAATACATAATTATAGAGCTCATTTAAAATATGATAAATAGTATTGTCCTTACTGATAATTTATAATCAAGAATAGACAAGACGATTGGATTACGATAAATGTGTTAACCTGCGTTGGAAAAAGGTTTTTGTAACTTGAGTTCCTGGTAATAGTAAAGGTAATATCAATTTAAATATTGCATATTTTTCTTTGATGCTTGCTTTAATTAATGTAAAAGATGTCTATTGTATGTGGGTAACTATAATTATGAGGGCAGATCTATAAAAATTAAATTAAATTTGTAGCTGAAATGATTTACATAGCGACAAGTACAGATGTTTATCTGTTTATGTTTATTTAGTATTTATTTCCTGACTGACTAGATTTGTACTCATATTGATCTGCAGGTGCTTAAAATGCTCTTGACTCCGCAGGAAATTACGCGTATTATTAATTTACATCCGACCCTTTATTTACGCGGCACATATTTTATGCAAACCTTTTTTTGTGCGATAAATTATAACACTATTTACGTGATATCAATTTATGCTATCTAATAAATTTACACGGCACGGAAAGTGTATTGTTCTGAAATCTTCAAATTATAAGAAAATTCATAGTGCCTGTTTTCTACAAGCTAGTTCTGATTATTCCGCGATAACCATCGGTAAGGCAATATTTAAATTATACCTACGAACGTTAGAATCAATCTTAAGGTAGTTCTCTCATGAATTTTAACAAATGATCTAAACACTCAACGAACATTAAAATTTCAAGAAGATTGCAAGATATGAAATTTAGTTAAAGAAAAGTTTAAGAATAAACCATCCGAAAAAATTAACGTTAACAATGAAAATGAAATCGAATTTTCAAATATTTCAAGCGATGAAAATGATGAGTTTGTGCCAATTAAGAAGAAAAGATCGATGGTTTTAAATTATAGTAGAATAAAATTTATTTTTCTTTTCTGAAATGTAATTATTATTTTTCTTTTCTGAAATGTAATTATTATTTTTTGTTAAGTACAGTGTTGATGATCAGTTCTCACACCAACTATTAAATTGAAAACACAAATTTTTTTTTATATTTTTGGACAGTCATGATATTGTACTATTGTCTAGGAAATGATATTGCTTCTAATAGAGTATTATGTCATGGAGAACTATGAGATTTCATTCATAACCCGCTCCTACATTTTCGAAATATATGCTGGGTGATGGGTGTACGATCTTACATCGATTGGTGCACGAATTGCTTATTTATTGAACAGCACGAAAAGTGCTGTTTTACCATTAGCCTCTGTATTTTGACATGAGTATGATTTCTGTTTGTAATACTATAGTTTCGAACGACTCTGCCTTTGTATACATTGCAGCAAAAATTTAGACTTAACAAAATTTGGAGGGATGGAGCGTATTTGGAAGGGACATTAGCGAGTCTTCAAGAAATCCTTACCAAGTATAAAGTTGTTATAGATTGATGTTCCACCGCCTCAAATTCATACCATAATTTATATAATTTTTCTTTCATCAGCTGCAAAATGAAAAACTTTATCGAAAATAAATTCCTATCTATAGATAAAAACCTTGGGATTTCATTGCCCGTTTCATTCTGTGTCGTAGATTGTTGATCAATCTCATGTTTATGACGGTGGCATTGCTAATCCCAGTGCCAAATCTCAAATCTGCTAAAAATATGCTAGAATTACGACAATCACTTGACGCTGGACAAATGAAAAGTTAACTAACTCGTACGTTCGTCCAAAAAAAAAAAATGAATAAAAGCATTAACATCGTGGATAATTTTTAATAAATGCAGAGTTGTTAATACCTTACACCTTTTTTAATAATACACTAATAGATAAATAAATTTAAAATAAAACTGAAATATTATTTTACGCACGTATGGGCCATACATGTCCACAATGGATAAGCCACATTCAAACTGTTGTGGTTGTTGTTGTAAAGCAATTTTTATAGCACTTGCTCGATTAATCAAAGTGAATAGATGACCTTAAAAGAGCGATTTACAAATTACACATCTAAATAAGTAAACACATCGAGCACGTGAGCTTGTAGATAAACAATGGTGCCGGATTGCGTCTGAGTTCTGGAGCAAGATATGCAGTGGTTATTGACCTGTGGATTTTATTGATGCATTAAGACGTATCGATTGCTTCAAACTGCGTAAACAATATTTATTTATATATTTTTGTTTTATTTTTATTCTTTTGTAGAATACGTTGTTTAAATGATTCAAAAATTGCGCTTGTCGAAGAAGAATAGTTTATTTGATTTGTCTCGTACAATGTAAATAATTTTATTTTTAGCAAAATTAAACAAAGCTGCATAAAAGTTTCTTCAAGGAAAGCTAATACTTGATAGACTCTCCTTTAACTTTTATAACAGCCGCTATTCATTTGGTCTGTTTATGAAACCTTGGACACATATCGAGGTTTTTGGAACATTACGCCACATTGTTTAAATTCATTTCATTTCAATTCATGCTTTTGATTGGAATTAAGAAAACTAATGTCATAAACAAACATAGTAAAACCCAATGATTTTTACCTAATCTAAAATTATAAACTACCTTCTATTAAGTCTTAATCTATTAGCTTACAATCCAATTTAAGTCCAAACTGCCGGTTTAATGGATTCTCATGAAAAGGAACATTGTTCTAGAAATTTCGAAGTTATTATAAGTATTTTATTTTGTACTACTGGGAGCTTTTTGTTGTAGGTTTTCGTACAATAGATCATAGTGGGTTGAAAGACTATCTGGTATAGTAAAAGCCTATTTTCTAGGTTAAGAGTCCTATTAATATAAGCATATAAAGTTCTAATTAAAAGGCTCGTTTTGTTAAGGACTGGTGATACCTTTTTAGAGAAGGTAAGCGTTTTATCAAGTGTAATTCCCAGATATTTAATCTGCTCCGCCCATATCACAATTATTTATGTTAAGATTCCCTCTAGGCAGGTAACATTATTTTATCCTACGTATGAAATACAAAGATCGCGACTTATTGACATTATTGAAATAGCAATTAAGCATATTTAGCCATTTTCTTATCTGGGGGAATTAACAACGCTATGTGAAGTGAAGTTATGTGGTGTATAGAAAACAGCAATTTGGGCATTGGGAAATTCGCAATGTAGAATGTTTAGAATTGGGCTTAGAATTGAACCTTGTGAAACACGTGCACCAGTAGGTAAATCCCATTTTAAAGAATTAATTATGCTTTTAATATTTCGTGGACTTAAATGCAGATAAAGTGTCCCGAGCTAATCGTTTTGTCTCAGGGTCATTGGGAATATTATAGATGTTACTATTTGATGCAATGTTATTAACAAATAGTTCAACTGTTTCATTTGATGTAATGTGTCTAGAACTCTGAGATTTAAGAACTGGAAGAATCTTTGGCTTTTAAAATAGACGTGAGTTCCAGTTTTCTGTATTTAGTTATTTGTTCTTTAATTAGCTGATTAAGGTCAGTTAGCTCTGATTTATCGCAAGGTAGACGATAGCATATCCATCTTCTAAAGGCAAATTTTCTTCTTTTGGTGTAATGAGGTAGTTTAATGCTCCAACAACAACAGTGGTTATGGGTGTTATCGCTGTATCGTTTGTTGAGTGTTGGTAGGCATACTACTTTAAAATGATCGTTGGATATATCATTGAGATATTTCCTAATTAATAATTCGAAGGATCTTGTAAAAGAAGAGGATCGTGCGTTGCCTATAGGAGCTGGTGCGAGCTGACAAACCTATTGGTGGATATCCCAGGGTCGTAATTCAGTCCCGTAAACTAGTTAAGCTGGTGGATAGCCAACGTCTGCGTGGAACGCGTCAATGGATTTATCCAGTTAAGTAATCCTATAGTATTTGATAGCGGATGCCATTTCTCTTTCTTAAAGTTAAAATATTTATTCTTAGTAAACAATTTTCGAATTCTAAACCAATATATTTGAGCTTATAGAAAAAATACCCACGTTGAGCTACGTCTAGAAGAAATTCACTTTTGTTCAGAAATCTCTTACTGCAAGATTGAAAACTCTCTTATTTTTGATATCAAAATTCTGAATATAGAACGAAAGAATAGGTTTTTAATTCAATTCTGTTCAGAAAATTTACGAAAATACCCTTTCTATAACACAAATAATGTAGATAAATAAATATTGATCTTCGTACAGAATTACCAACTTTTATGAAAAGAAAATAATATTAATGTACTCTAACAATAAACCCTTTCGTTCTGTACGAAAAATGGTTCAAAAAAATCTCATTTAATTTAATTCATTGAATCAAAGAACTTTCAATTAAAAGTCAACGACAAAACAAACAAAAAATGTACAAAAACACATGAGAGTATATATGCAAAAAAAAAACCTTTATAAGATAAAATTCGATTTCCATTTATTAAAGTAATAACCACTAAAACTGGCTACAGACCTTCGAGGTAAGAGACCTCGAGGAAAAATCAATCACCAATCAGGTTTCTCCCGACGAAGTTGTCATCCCCACTGTCGGTGGTCGTAGTACAATTACAAACACGTACCACGAACCACCAAGGTCTGTATCCAGCTTACCAATCACAAAATTCCCTCATCAGCAAAACCTTTTTCCTTTACATTTTTACAAATGTGTAAAAAATAGTTATTGGTTCAACTAATTGATTTTATACTTCGTTATAAAAGAGTTTTTAAAATAACTTATACTCTAGTACGCCTTTTCTCTTTTAATAGGTATTCAAAATCGCAATCCCAATCAACTTATTTAACAAAACTGTAGTAAAACAAGATAATATAAATTAAAAATATCAAAAAACCCGACTGGGTAAAAAGGTGTTGGGTGGATCGAAGGAGCCGTCTCAGGACATCCTACGACAATTTTCTTTTTTTTTTTTTTTAAATTTCTACCGAACTTTGACTACTTTGTATGCAGTTGATTTATATTTTATTTCTCGGGAAGCAATTTTCGTTAAATTTTGAGCCACCCTATTATATTTCTTGACACTTCATACATCCTATGTCACTCTCGGGATAAAGACGAATCTAATGACACCTCATTTATTAAAATCCATCCAGTCGTTTGGATGCTACGAGGGAATAAATAATCCCACAAACATAAATAGATACGCCGAAAAACATAACCCTAATTAAAGTCCTTAGATTGAATTTAATAAGGAATAATTAATATAAAGGTCGATATTTAATTGTTATTATTGATATTATGAAAACAATGGAAAAATAAAGAAGTAAAAAATCGTTTATAATTTGGAAACATTAAGTGATCAGAGGCAAAGTCGAATTTTTTTCAAAAATAAGACATTTGGTATTTTTTGGAAAAGAAGAACCACGACTTCTTGTTTTCTCTGGACACTTAAATAGGGAAAAAAAACGTTCATATCGAAGTAATAATAAAAAATAAATCTGTTCAAAGAGATCTCTATCACAGTGTTGTATGTAAAATCAGTCTGCACTCTTTAATTTCATATGGCTTTTTGGATCACCTTGTCAAACCGCTACCACGTCGTTCATAAATTAATCGTATATTTATAGTTGTTAACATTTACAGGTAGCACATTTCAATTGAATA
The DNA here is from genome assembly GCA_001932985.1 of Proctacanthus coquilletti. Lineage (NCBI taxonomy): Eukaryota > Metazoa > Arthropoda > Insecta > Diptera > Asilidae > Proctacanthus > Proctacanthus coquilletti. The sequence continues at coordinate 181,734 of MNCL01000224.1, forward strand.
AAATGCAAATTAGATATAATCATAGTGTACTAAAATAAAAACGACTCACAACTAATAACCCTGTCTTTACTAGAGGTCGTATAACTTTTAGTTTAGACAAAAATACGTGGCTAGGATTGCTTCAGATACATTGCCACAAATAACTACTAATCTCCATTAGTTTAATGTAGAAGTTAATGAAAGCTAATTGAGACCAATTGAGAAATCTCGCTTTGTGTGTTCAAAAGACATTTCTCTAAACATTTCTTATTCTTTTATTTGAATTAAAGCTGTAGAAATCGATATCTTACGATTCACTATTTAAAGAAGAATCATCCTTCAAGTTTTATTTAGGTTTTTGCTGATCATACCTAAAAATAAAATGTAAAATTTCCTATAGCACCTGGGAATAATGATTCAACCCTTTAGGTAGCCAACCAACGGCCTGCAGTTGAGTATTGGAAGCTTTGAGCCAGTCTTGGATTAGCAAAAGCCATGTTGGGTTTCACAGAAGACTTAAACTGCTCATGTGGAATTATCTGAATTTTATTTTTATTTTTATTTTTATTTTTTTTCTATATTGTACTTCTATTGGGTCGTATAGGGTTCACATTAATATCAAATTCTGTAGGCATAATACACTGAAAATAAATTTACCTGTAGCTTAAAATAGCTGACCTGTGATGCTAAAAATGGAGATTTATTGGTCAAGGTGCTTTGATTATTAAATGCACGAGTAATTTCGTTGTAGGAAATTTCGCCAGATAAAAGTTACATAAATAGAATTGAAGACATTTTCCAATAAAAAATAGAACAAACGATAAATAAATTAAAGCAGAATTTTATTAAAATAAAATGAAAATAATGAAAGTATTAGAATCATTAAATAAAATTTTATATTAAATTCATTAGTTAGGTTAGAATTTTTATTGATTTTTATTTGATTTTTTATTATTAATTTTCCCTTTTTTAAAACCTTGTAAAGTATTAATTTTGAGTTATTAACATTAAAAACTTAATTTCAATATTTTCAAAACATTTTTACCATAATTAAAAATTTAGTATAGTTTTTTTTGTAAAAATTCAGTGATATGTATTAAGTAATTTTTTAGATAGTTTTATTGATTAAAATAATTTCGTGTAATTGCAATAGAGGAATTAGCTTGTTAGTTTTTTTTTGTAAGCATTTTAATCGATTTATTTTCTAATCGGCTCATTAATTATAAGTTTAAATATAGTGAAAAACTCACTCACTCACGGTTTCCTTTTACTTCTAACCAAATTGGACGCAGATTTTATCTCGTTTTTAAAAAATAGTTTTAAATATTTCATTCTAAATTTTAAAAAATGGAAGAATTATTAGAATTGCAAATAAAATTGAATCTTTTCCAAGATTCCATTAGAATTTTTCAGGAAATGTCTTACTTGATAAAGCCCATGTCATGATAGCAACAGCATAAAAATTGTGCCTATAGGGAAAATAAAAAATCAATAATTGCGATTGGTCCCCGTGTATTTTGAGTTAATAAGGATTTATTTATTTACAGAAGTGTTTTATTTGAAATTTACATGATACTGAAAATTGATGTTTTGTAATTTTAATAAGGGAAATTTCTATAAGATAGAGCTTTAAAATTCTCGAGAATAAATGAAATTTATTTTCTTTTTGTTTGTTTTCTAAAAAAAAAATTTGTGTTTAATTTACAAAATCCAGATCGAAAATTAAACGACGCAAATAAATGAACTTATGGTTTTGTGATAGGTTAGCAAATTTTACTCTTCAGTGTAACGAAATAATTTAAATTTGAAGAATCGCATTGTTTACAGCACTTTTTTTTTGGAATGCGAGGTAAAAGTTAAATCATTGCCGAATTGTAAAAAAAAAAAGAAATAATTTAACTCTAAATGCATTTTTCAATGAACTTTATCATTTCTTTTCAAGTTCAGAGTTACAGGAGGCGATTTTTAAAAATAAAACATCATATAAATTATTTTTAAACTTTGAAGGATCCGCTACAGAAATTTTTATAGGCTCTTAGCATTTGATAATGACAAATTTTTAATAACTAAATGGTAATAAATTCGCGTATGTTTGTAATCGAGAAAACACCATAATGTTGTTTTTATTAAAATTTTTGATTACCTGACAAATTCTTGGTAAGATAATTCTAAATATTCTTTAAATGGTCGCAACATGTCAATAGAACATTTCTAACATATCATCAATTAATTTTTTTTAAAAAAAAAACTATGTCTTTACTTGGGAATATTCTGCGGTTGGTTGGTTGGAAAAAAAAAACAATGTTTAATAATAGTCTTATAAATATTTAAATAAATCAAAAATAGTATCAGGTAGCTTAAATCGCACATTTTTATATAAAACCTCCCTCATTTTGCAATCTAAATTTTGGTAGTTACTTTTTTACCGACATTTTAAAGAGCGAACAGCAAATTTGGATTTGGTAGAAAATTATTTTTCAAATTTTGTTCTCACATTCATAAAATCGGTATCAAGTTAAAAATAAATGCTATTGGTCCACCTACATTTATTATTTATATGATTAAAAAAGTTATATAATTGTAATTTTTATAAAGCATTTAATAGTGAATTAGCTTTAGATATCAAAAAGGTATAGTTTTGAATTTTATGAACTATTTTAACCTTTAACTGTCGACACTTTGGTTTGTAATATTTATGTAAAGACGACGAAATGTTGGCAAAATGTTTAAAAGAACTTTTGTACGAACCAAAATGAAATAATGGTGTGAAATTTTTCAAAACAATATGGAAATGTGTCATATCGAGTTTTGCGTAGATATTCGTTTACACCAGCCGGTAATTTCAAAATTTTTTAATTTTTTTTATTTCCAAAACAGGTAAATGAAATCTCAGAATTGGAATGGTACGCTTAATTCTTAAAAATTTGTATAAATGTCCATATTTCTTATTTATGTATGATAATGTAGCTATGTAACAAAATACGACTTAAAATATGATCCTCAACCGTATCCTGACAGTAGGACCTTTCGTCTTGTACGGTGTGAATGTGGTGTCCATTCAGACGGATCTTTTGATCGTTAAAATACAAAAGTTATTGCATGGCAGTGTATTTAGATGTTCAAAAATAATAAAAATTTGGATTGTAATATGATTCTAGTTTTTTTTTTTATTTCGAAAAAGAAAGGTTTATCCTTGCAAATCAAATCATTAGACTCTAGAAACTTATGGGAGTTTTCATGATACAAAACTTTATTTTACACTTTTCTTAAGTGTAAATAAGTACTCATAATTAATCATTTGTGATTTATTTTATTCGTTTATCTTGTTGTTAATTTACTAAAACAAAAATATATACAGATATAAGAGTATTGTAAAAAAATACGACTATTAAACGATAAATATCCCACCATTAGAACAACTGTAAGACGTGAAATTATATTGGTTTTGTAGTTGGCCTAAGTTGTAACTTCTGTTGATTCTTTATAATTCCTCTGTTCTCCAGGTGAATGAAGATTATCATACTAAGAATTTATTTATTTTTTTTTTTAAAAAAAGCCTTCTTGTATGTCGTTGTTACATCCGCATTTCTTTTCGACCCAAAGATTGGAAGATAAAACTTTCTCTAATGCTGTGGTACACCTCGGTTAACGATGGCCTCAGATAACGATGTACTTGGTTAACGACGAGCGGGCTGTAAGCGAAAATGTCTTGGTTAATAATGCATGCTTCAGTTAATGACTCTTGATTATTTGAATCTAAAAACCGGGATTTTCCAAAGCAAGCCATGCGTGGGAAGATATTGTCGAATAAAGAACAGCCATGTGGCGTTGTGAAGCTCAGATCTGGGTGATTCCATAACCAGTTGTTCACGTTTTCCGTGTCACGCTTGTGTCGCTGTTCGTTTGCCATGAAAAACCAAATTATGAATGAATTTTAGTAATGTTAATTTTTTTTGTACCAAATATGCATAATAAATAAATGTACTTACTATTACTGATTATGGAGAGGAGCCGGAATAAATTAATCGATTTTTAATGAAATCTTATAGAAAAACGTGCCTTGGATAACGACGGCAATCCTGGAACGGATTGTTAACCGAGGACCACTGTATTTCCCTTTGTATGACCGTTTGGAGATGTATCTGAAGTTCTGCGAGTTTTAAGTTTTCCAGTAATTAACAATATTTTTTCCTTTCTAAGCCTTTTCAGTACGTTGGACACTCGATGCACGATGTATGTAACATGTACTATAGGTACACTTACGTATAGACCAAGATCCAAGATTTTTTTAATAATTGCAAAAGGAAAGCTTAGGATTCTAACAGAGCCAAATTTTTGAATAAAATAAAAATAATCTTTTAATTGTTTCTAGTTAAAAGAAACCTAAAAACGAGCTTGCCACCAAGAAGGAAAAGTCATATTTGATTGGACTTATACTTTCTTTATGGAAATCGTAATAATCTTATACATTTTTATTAAACAATTTTATATTACATATTTTCATTTATAATTTCTTTTAAGATGTACATCCTTACCGTAAAAACATTTTGTTTTTTTTCTAGAAATATCACAAGGTTAAATGTTTCGCACGAATCATCCATTCTACAGACGTACAAAATAAAATTGTGCATTCCGTAGAAACTTTTCATACAAAGTCTTTTAAATAAAAAAATTCTTTTCAATACAAAAAAAAAAAAAACTTCGCGTTTAGAAAAACTTAAGAACTTAAAACTTAGACACGTTCGTGATTTTTGACTGCATTGCAGATAAATTTAGGTATGAATTGTAATTTGTTCATAAAAGTTGACAAAATTTGTTGATTAATCGTAATTCTAAATTTAGCCTTTTTGATCTTCCATTTGTGCTCTGAGATTTACCTTTTCTTAAATGTATCAGAAACTTTTAGTTTATTATTTAGTATATTTATTTAATTGCAATAAATTCATCAGCTCATATGAAAATAATTCTATCTAATTTAGTTTAGTAATAATGTTTATAATTTTGGTGTAAAATCATACCAACAAATTGTCAAATCAATAGCTAATAAAAATTTCTTTATAACCTTTAGAAAATATAAATTCCCACTTCTGACGAACACTTCAATAGTTTCGGAGTTCATAAGGAGATTCATTCTAGAATTCCAAGTTCAATGCGGCTCACAAGTCTTGTAATTTTTGCTCTGTCCCTGTGTCAATTGCTTACTAGGCTACTACTTCATTAGGCAATTTGATTGTTTCGGATGTGATGCGTAGTTAGGCCTCATCTCACTTTGTTAATTCAGAGAATCCACGACTGCAATTTTATGAGCGACGTTTTTAGTTTTAAATCGAATAAATTGGTATTTTTTTTATTTATTCAAGAGATTTAATAATTGGGAACACACTGAATTAGGTTCAGTAATCCAAAAGACTTAACAAGTATAAGACTCATTGGGGGGGGCTGTGAATTAAAGTTTAATTTAGAGAGAAACGCCGTATGACGTCATTTCATATAAAATAATTTACAATGATTTTATTGAACAAAACTAGTTCTCATCATCGGCTGCTCATGATTTTTGCCACCAAGGTTACGCTATACCATGCTCCACTGATGACGGTGGTTGCAGCGGTCATTTGTGCTATTTCCTGTTCGTGTAAAGACGCCATTATTAGATCATTGCATGTACTTCGAACGCCGAATCTTTCACACTCAGAGCAAACCATTCGAATATTAAGGTTTCTTTTTTGATATTTTAATAGACCATGGAAGATAAAGTTGGTTGGCATGACACTAAAGCTCTGGTTTATTTGAAACACAATTTCAATTAAATTCCTTACATAGAAAGGATGTCATTGTGTCACGTAATACATCGATTTTTTTGTATTTTCTTGCAAATTTTCATATTTTAAATAAAAATTTTCTTATTCTTTTGCTAGCAGTCATAAAGGAAAATTTGAAATCAATCGTTTGAATAGAAGTCGAGATGTGTTAACCGCTTTGAAAAAATTTAATTCTGAAGAAAACATGTTTAAGTTTAAGGTAAAATTTTAAACAGAAGCAATAGAAATGATGAAATGATGGCATTGTGTTGTTACTTTATTAAAAATCATCCATTCTTTAGTCATAAAAATGGCCTTCCTCCTGCTCGAATTTCTCATGATCAACAGCTTGTTATTTTCTATAAACAATCCTGGCTGTCGTAGATGCTCGAAATTTTCTCTGGTCGATTAATCATTAATTAATTAAGGATCTTGTAAAAGTGGATCGTAATTGTGATATTGTGATTCCGATTCAAAATAAATATTGAGAATTTTATAAATATCGTCAGGTTATTATCAAAGATAGGAAAGATACAACTGACAACAAATTTTTGATAAGTTGGTAATAAAAATTAAAAATATGAGAAAAGAAAATGCTCCAAATTATAAAAAATTTTATTTTACACCGTTTCATTTTTCACTTCCTTCAATCAATCAATTAATTAAATTGTATTAACTCATATTTTAATATGGAAGTATAGCATACTATTTTTTATTTTGAATCCTTCATTTATTTCTCATAATTCTTTTAGTAGATATTTTCAAAATATTTTCAAGATATTTTACACCAAAGAAAAGTATACTTTTCTAGAAGTTACATTTGATGATGAAGGAAAAGTGTAGGAAAAAGAAATATATTTGTTTTTTTTTTTCCCGTCCAACTATTGATTTTAGTACTTTAGAAGTATTTTTGATTATTTTGCAAATTTAGAAATAAAGATTAAGAATTAAAAATTGGCGTATACTTAGTGATATTTTCTAATATGATAGATAGATATGGAAAAATTTGCATCATACACAAAAGTGGAAAATTGTTCCTTATCACGGAATTTTGTTTTTATTTTTTCAAGATGAAAATATTTCAAAACATACAAAACTAAAAATAAAAAGATGTGAACAAAACATGTATAATTTTATTTAATTTAATTAAATTAAAACGTACACTTTAATGTGTTTGCAATCTTCACTTGGATCTCTTGGAGTCTCCGCCTTGATCATGATCAAGAAAATATCGCGTATATTTGTGCTAATAATGCAAATGGGTTGATTGGTCTTTTAGGTAAAAGAAAAAAAAAATTATTATGATTATACTAGTTTAATATCATTAGGTTACAAATGAGAAAAAAATTTAGTACCCTCTTCAAATTTTCGTGTTTATTTTTTTATATTTATCGCGTAATAAAAATATATACGCGTTCTTTTTCTAACGCGTACTATTTCCTACGTAGGCTTATTAGTAAAACAGAGTTGTAGTAAAAACTACTTGAGAAAAACCGATGACGAAAATTCTTATATCAGCATAAAACATAGAATATACAATAAAATAGGTAAAATTTTTAACATTTCCTTTTATGTTGGGAAGAATCTTCTCGCTTCAGACGCCAGCAGTAATCGCCTAATGGCTGCGATCCAAGGACTTTGATACCGCTCCTCAAGCTTTTACATCCTGGTGAAACGTCCTTCCCTCCAGTTCATAAATCACGGCTCCAAGTCCCGAAGGGAGAAACGTGATATGTGAACGGATAAAATGAATTTTTAACGACATTCTGCATCCCATCTTTTTGTATGCGTGTAACAAATTGTTCCCTAAGAGCTCCGCATTTTCGGCTCTGCAATTCCCCGAAAAGCCTTTTAGAACAGCCTTCAGCGATGTCCGTGCGTCTAGGTCCTTGTCATGGAGCTTTTGATCGA